>CM055120.1:139815109-139817609 GCA_029206835.1 Rana muscosa | reverse complement strand
GCTGATCTTGTTGAAGCAAATTAAGTACAGTTCTATTTTCCATAATTTTCTGTCTCATTACATACGGTTTCAGCCACCCTAATTCTGTCGGAAAAAATTAGTGTCATTTGTAGGCAATCTAAAGAGTGTGTCATGGGCTTGTTAGATGTGCCTCGGCCTTATTTAGTAGCCACCAGCTCGCAGGCTCTGTGCGACTTTCGGGCTACAAAAGCGTCAAAAAGCGCTCAGTGGTTATCAAACATCAACATGGGAATGGTGTTCTGGCAAATTGCTCCACAGCATCAGTTTGATCCTATTCGACACTTGTACCTATACATCGCTTGATCCCTATGGTGGCTAAATTATAGGTTTGGGTGGCTGTTGGCTGGTGACACAACAAATGTACCCTCATATATAAATGAATCTTTCTTTGCTAAGGATATTAACTCACAGCTGTGGTATCTAAATCTCAGAAGGCTGACTTATTATTGCCGCATGGCATGACAGAAATTTGGATTTTTGCAATCTGTTCTCTAAAGAAAGTGAAAAGACTTTAATAAAATGTTTTAAAACATCTTATTTCTGCCATATTTTTTTGTAAGGCAATATTTGCTAAGATTCGACGTAACTGACTTGAGTTAGCCCCAAACTTCCAATTTTGAAGGTCTGGTGTAAAACATGCAATCTATGTTAAATTTATTATGCATGTGTTGGGTAACTCCTATGGAAAGAAAAAAATCTTATCTTTGACATCCTCAATTGAGTTTTATTTATTTGTTTTGCTCTAGCAAATGTAAATGGGGTCTTATAGGGTTTTACTTATTGTCATCAATGTATCGCAACCAAAAGGCAATAGCTTAACTTTGATCTTCTATTTTTTATTCTCCAGGACAAAGTGGAAGAGGCAAACAGCTGTTGGACTAGAGCTTTTGGCTGAAGCTGGGAATTATTCAGCTCTTCAAAGGATGTTCCCCTCACCTTATTTTTATCACCCTAGTCTGCTCAGCAGTATGGACAGCACGACTGCAGCCGCTGCAGCAGCAGCTATGTACAGCAGTATGTACAGGACTCCCCCTGCACCCCACCCTCAGTTACAGAGACCCTTAGTTCCCAGGGTCCTCATCCATGGTCTAGGTCCTGGGGGACAACCAGCTCTTAACCCCTTGGGGAACCCAATACCTGGCACTCCTCACACGCGGTGAAAGCAGCACCCTCCTTTTTTATTTTTTACAGCACTATCAAACCCCACAAGGACAAAAAAAAAATCAAACAAACCTGAAGGAGATAAGTAGAAGGGACACAGGGGCCAGAGTATGGACATCCTCTCTTTTAAGGCTCAGATCCCCGCAAGCACCTACAGTATGTACTGTACTTATCTAGAGCAGGGACCCTACAGAAAGACCACTAAGCTCCTCCAAAGAAGAGTAGATTGGACGGGCACGCAAGGAGGGCGCAGTGCGCAATGGCTGCACTCCCGGGAGTGTGAATGACGATAGACTTGAGTCCAAAGGAGAAAAAAAAAACAGCAGCCTGGCCGATCTAAAGACGGAGTTATGGGAAACAAGGACAAGTGACTGGGAACTTTGCACTGATCTCTAATGAGCGGATTCATTATGACAAGTGGCATGCTCCCAATTTTTAAATTGTACATTCGAAAGACTATGAAATATCATATTTATTATATGTTGTCCATAAAAGTCACAACTATTCGTTGATTTTTTTATGTCTTTTTTGAGCAACTCGAATAAAATGCTTAGAGAAAAATATGGTTTAGGATGGAAATTCTTTGATTTAAGATAAAAAAATCAACACCCTTTAAATGTAACTTTTATTATAATTATTATTTAGGTTTGAAAACGAACGAAAATTCTGATTTAATTAAGATAAAAACATACAGATCACTGCTAAGAGGTACCAGCTAATTTAAGTCAGATTTGTAATTTTTCTTTTTATATTCTCAGAACAGGTGACTTATTAAGAAATGCTTGACGATTAATATATACAAATAAGATCTGATTTTTTTTTTTTTTTAGGAAGCTTTTGAAAAGATTTTTTTTTTTTTTTTTTATATATCTTTACGTGATAGCCGTCGGCAGCAGCGTGTCCTCATTTTTTTGTGAATTTTAAACAAGTTAATGAGCAAAATGAGTGATTTGTAAGGTTGGGTGGCCTGCCTGGGAACAGAGGATATGAATCCCCAATCTGACAGCTGTTCCAGGGAAGCAAAAGATCTTGGAGAACAGACAGTAAGCGAGAGGGGACCCAGCCTGAGCAATTACATAGCTTATATTTAAATCAAAGTAAAGATCAAGCCTAATAAACAGCCCATCACACGCTTAATTAGTAGCAAAAAAAGTAAAAATTATAATATATATATATGTATATATATATATATATAAATATATATATATTAAATATATATATATATATAGTTGCAGCTCTGTCCTAATGTAAATCGTGCGACCCATAAAATTTACAAATAATTTTGATAACCGTTGTATTATTATTTTTAAGAAGATGT